>PVKB01000818.1:525962-574094 GCA_004027205.1 Ctenodactylus gundi
CCCCCCCCCCCCCCCCCCCCTTTAGTTCAGCTTCCCATCCCCAGAACAGGCTGCAGTGGCCACAGTTTGCTGCCTTTGGTCTGGGTCCAGCAGTCCTTTATTGAGATGATTTGCCGAAAGTTCTTTAACATGCCCCACCCACAAGTCCACATAAGAGTTATAACCATGAAATTCACAAGACTAGAAAATGTGAGAAAGAAAAAGAAGTTAAACTGCAGATTCCTGATGTGAATCCATTCTTGTTTGAGCACACACACAGGTCAGATATGCTCGTGGTTTACAAAACACTGCATGCATCCTGTCACGTCCTCACTTGAACATCCTACAGAAGACTGTACACTTAGGTGGATCCCTGGGTTGTTGTGTTACTTCTAAGCACAGGGAACAAGTTGCCTGCCCTTAATAACCATCTAAGAAATTGACATGAGACCCTGTGAAAACAAAATTGTAAGCAGTAAGTTACCAGATTCTTCTAAACATATTCCTACCCCTACTCCATGCTTTCCATATAATGTTGTAGAACTAGAGACTTTTTTTCAAGCACAGCTATTTCCGAGGCTATAAAAGGTATGACTGTATTAATCAGATTGCTTTGAAGTATGTTAACATATCACAAGCACTGTAAAATCTTGACTAAAGAGGTATTAGTTTCTTAAAACTGTGATGTTTGGACTATGGTAGAAACGTCCGAAACCACTGACAGTTTGAGCTATTTCACATCCCTATCTTGCTCTGGTAATATCTTTAGCCACAATCAAGCTTTCTCTTTTTCAACATTAACAAATTAATGTAACACACATTTATAGGCTGCCTAAGACAGTCTCTCAACAGAAAAGTCAGTATACCACATAAGGAGGGGCAAGCACAAAGGGGGATAGCTCATGGGGTTCACCTTCTTTTTGTCCTTTTATGATATTAAGGGGAAGACGGGAGGAGCTCAGTCCTAGGCTGGCCTTAGCATGCTTATCTGAAATGTTTCCATCTGCAGGAGTCCTTTGATGTGATCTTGGATGAGAACCAGCTTGAGGATGCCTGTGAGCACCTTGCTGACTATCTGGAGGCCTACTGGAAGGCCACTCATCCTCCCAGCAGCAACCTCCCCAACCCTCTCCTCAGCCGTACGTTAGCCACTTCAGCTCTGCCTGTCAGCCCCACCCTTGCCTCTAATTCACAGGTAGGGGCAGTTCCTATTTATAATCTTATAAAGAAACTAGGCTACTGAAGGTGAAACTACTAGGGTCCAAGCTATATAGCTGGCATAGTACATGATCCAGTATCTTAATGCCATCCAAACTGACACTGAGAACATGCACCACGTGGTTAACCAACTGCATGCAGGTGAGTTGTGTACCTCTGAAAAAAGCACTGTAAACTGAACATGCTACAGACTTTAAAAAACTGTGTGGTTCAGAAGACAGGCTACATTTAAAGCTTGTACCACCTTGAACAAACTTATTCCTGGCTCTGTTGCTTCAGAAACAATAATGCAAACCTACCTTTAGTGGCTGTTGTAATTACTTGTCTCCTTAGCTCCAAGGGTCATTGTATTAGTACAGAAGCAGTTTGAGGAAAGTCCTAGAAGAGTAATGTTTCATGTTAACGTGGGTTTCTTTTTTTAATCCTTAAGCCTAAATCACATATTAATGATTTTTAATCTTCTCACATGTTTAAGCTGAGGCAGGTACGTATACACCAACATGGAGGAAAAAAACACAAGAGACCTGCACTATATTTTAATCACAAAAGACTATAAAAAGTAGTCTTTCTCCTTCATTTAATTTTTTAAAAAGTTACTATGTGCACTGTTCTAGGCACTTAGAAAATGAGGTTTGTATAATTCCATTGTATCAATGCCCATGGACATTACTGAAGGAATTAAGTAACTGAGCTAGGCTGGACTTCACCGCAGCATACTAGCTACTTACAAAGGACTAACAATTGAATGGCCTTATTCTATGACCTTTGAGTTCTTTGTGCAAGAACCATGAGTAATGCCCAGGTATGTGTTTTTGCTGCCAGGGTTCTCAAGGTGATCAGAAGACTGATCGCCCTGGTCCTGCCCGGTCCACTTCCCAACCGGAAGACGAGCCTTGCCCGGAACCTGTCAAGAAATCCCAGCACCGTTCCTCCTCAGCCCCACACCATAATCACCGCAGTGGCACAAATCGAGGTCTCTCCCGGCAAGAAACATTTGACTCTGAAACCCAGGAGAGTAGGGATTCTGCCTATGTGGAGCCAAAGGAAGATTATTCCCATGACCACGTGGACCACTATGCCTCTCACCGTGACCACAACCACAGAGAAGAGGGTCACGGGAGCAGTGAGCACCGACACAGGGAATCTCGGCACCGCTCACGGGACACGGACCGGGAGCAGGAGCACAACGAGTGCAACAAGCAGCGAAGCCGGCACAAATCCAAGGACCGCTACTGTGACAAAGATGGAGAAGTAATAGCCAGAAGACGGAACGAGGCCGGAGAGTGGAACAGGGACGTTTACATCCGCCAATGACTTTTCCCTTCTGTGTGCCCCCGGCCCCATGTCTTGTACGACAGTACCTTCAAATCTTTGGGAGTCTACACTGCAAACATGTGGTCTGTCTTGTATATTTTGTACTGCTGTTGCCAAAGCAACAGCATGAAACAGAGTATTAATATACATTATTTTCTTTGTAAGTGCTACATGAATTGGCCTGGTACAGCTGCAGTTCTCTGGTTATATGCCAGACTTTCCAGTAGCTGCCACTTGAACAAAAACCTGTTGCCATCCAGACAAGGTTAGTGTTTTAAGAACTAAAATGTATACATCCAACAGCCAGAAGCAGCACAGATAAAAAGTGGAGCTGTGTGTTTCTCCAGATTTTTAATACTGAGATACCTGATTAATGTTTCATTCATTCATGGACCACTGTTTTGTGCTTGTACCTCTGGCTGACTAAATTTGACAGATTCAGTCTTGCCTTACACAAGGGGATCATAAAGTTAGAATCTATTTTCTATGTACTAGTACTGTGTACTGTATAGACAGTTTGTAAATGTTATTTCTGCAAACACCTTATTAAATATATATATATCAGTTTGATCACACTATTTTAGAGTCTTAATGCCAAGTCAGCAGATTTGCTTTATGAAGTACAGGGACTAGAGATGCCTACATTCAGGAAATTTGTAATAACATTGTCTAGACACATATCTCCACTCTATTAGGAAGTCTGTACATACTGTAAATATGTGTGATTGCTTGAGTTGAAAAAAAGTTTGATTTCTGAATGTTATCCCTGTAAGTTTATAATTTTAACCATAAATTATGGTGAACATAACCAAACTCCAGAGATTACAGTTCACACTGATTGTGACAAACACATTCTTAATAGCTAGTGTCTGTTGTAGTCACTGCACTGGAGTATGCGGGCCAGAACCCGCCGGATGTGCGTGTGTCTGTGTCTACGAGTGTGTGTGTGTGTGCGTGCGCGCGCGGAAGACTAGAGACCGAAGTCTAGAGTCTCACCTGGCTTTAAACTTACTGTGCTGTACGTTGCTTTGATAATCCACTGAGCAGTCAGGGAATGTGAGGAAGCTTGTTGCCAAAGGTAACTAGGAAAGCATTCATCTGCTGGCTCCTTGTTTTGCTCCTAGAGAGTAAAAATAGCAGCAATCTGTACTGTGAGTGTTTCACTGGAAATGTACAATCTTTGTTCGAGTACTTGTTTTAGTAAGAAACGTTTACACAGCTTGTGAAATTATTTCGTAGGAAAATAAATTTTTATAACTTCTCCCACTTCATTTTCTAACCTTGCCTACTGTTCCTGTTGTTTACCTCCCAGTTGTTCCCTACAGTTCCTTCCCCACCACCAACCTGCGCAGCTGCACCGCCTGTCAGAACCCAGAAGTGCTTCTTACAACCCAAGCTTCTGTTCTTCACAAGTTATCAGGGCACAAAGGGATGACCTGAAGTGAACAGATGTTAAGGATACTTTCCTACATCAGACATTCACTCTGAAGGCAACCTGGAAGACACTGTCCCCATGCCTCCACTACACTGCTGTAGAAAGCTCAGTGTCATCGCAATAAGGCTAACAACACCTATGTCTCTAAGCATCCACTTATACCTAGATGGGTAAGACGATAAGCAAATACCTATTTCCACTTGAAGCCTGTTCAGGAAAATGCCGAGCTTTAATTGCCGAATTTCGAATATATAATTTATTTAACAAAGTAAGTTATAAAAACTTAGACTTTCATCTGTTTGATTATCCCAGGTTCTTGCCAAATTTTCTTGGACTTTTATAAGTAAAACCATTTTACTTATAACTACTTTCCCTATCTCCAGAAAAAATAAAATGCTTTAGAAATTATTTACAGTTTTACCAGGTAATATATGGAAAAAATTCCCTCAGAATCAGCTATCTCTGTAATGCCTGGAAGAATTTATTTGCAGAATATCAAAGCAGTAGTCATGTACATTTCTGACAAAAGTTTTGATTTCACTGAGAAACCATATTCTGATCAAAACTGCTTTTATATTTCTGAACATTTTCATCACTGTATGATGGGAATTACAAGTCCAACCCATTTCCACCTATTATTCATCACAACTACTGAAGTGCACCCATATAACTGTATTTATCCTTGCCGCCGTCCCTAATCAGAGAGGCCAGAGCTCAGATTCCACCCTTGATTCTGTGCCTGATTCTTAAGATTCTCACTTTACTATGGAAGATGTCAGTGCAAACCACAGTATCCTTCAAAAACCTGCATCAAAGGATCTGACATAAGACCACTTGCGAAAATGGTATAGTGCGCATATGCATAAATAGCATTTAGTAAATCTAAAAATGAAAGAATTCCAGGGACGATATTGACTGACTTACGGAATAAAAATTGTACTCCTTTCACACAGCAAAGTCATCATCAAACTTAACTGCAGAATCATTTCTGTAGTCAACCTAGAAAATGCTGGAGATGAACTCAGCTGTTTTCCCGCCATGCCCGTTTCAGTCGTTTCCATGCGCTCTCGCCACTGCCCCCGTAAGTCCCTGTTATGACAAGGTGCTGCTCAACGCAAGGTGTCCTGGTCACGTTGTACTTTGGGACAATGCCGCATTTTAACATGGTCTGCTGTGCATTCCTGTTAAACGTTCACTGTCAGCTACACGGAAATGTCTAACAAACCTGATTGAAAGTCATTCATATAAAACAAATAAAGAGCTGGCTTCTGCACTGTTTATTAGTAGTAGTATTAATTGCCACTGTAGGAGTGACTCCTAGAAAGCTGTGCCCCCGACACTTACTGCTGCGGCGGTGCCTCCTCTTGGCGCGATGCTCCTCACTGATGTTCCTTCTGTCATCATCCCATTGGATCTGATTTAGAAATAAACACCACAGGGTATGTGAAAGATTTTCAGTGTGAGCTACAGTTATCTCTCTACCATGATGTTACAAGTTTTTATTAATATTTAGGTTTTTTTTTTCACTTTCAAAATGGAAATTCCACCTTAACGACAATTTTAACTCATTCTTTTCCTATTGGTCTATGATGCACCATTACTAGTTTTGGATGATCTGTTACTCAAATGGTGGAGTCACACTGTTAGAGAAATCAGTTAAGACAGACAAATTCTGGGTTGCCTTAATTTGTACTAAAGTGTGTTTTAAAAATATTTGCACGGCTGGAAAAATGGCTCAGCAGTTAAAGCACTTGCCTAGCAAGTGCTAAGTCAAGTGCTAAGTACCTGAGTTCGATTCCCCAGAACCATATAAGCTGGGCGTGGTGGCACACGCCTGTAATCCCAGCACTCAGAAGGCTGAGGCAGGAGGATTGCTGTGGGTCTAGGGCCAGTCTAGGCTACAAAATGAGACCCTGCCTCTAAATAAATGTGACAACAGGTTTTGAAGCAAAATGTGCTCGCTGTTGAAGTGAAAATTTTTCTGATTTCATAGCAACACCTGTATTAAAATAAAACTCAGTATGTTAAAACATATATAATTCCCATTTCCTTGAGTTTCCCCTTTTATTGCATTGTTTTTACACTTCTGTGTTTCATTTTCCAGGGTTCTTTTGGTTTTGTTTTTTCTCTCTCTCTCTTTTTTTTTTTTTTTGTTTGAGACAGGGTCTCGTTCTGTAAACCAGGCTGATCCTGAACTCACTATATAGCCTAGGCTGACCTCAAACTCATGGCAATCCTCCTGCCTCAGCCTCCCAAATGAGGCATTAGAGGTGTGTACCACCACACACAGCTTATGTGGTACAAGGGAATTGAACTCAGAGCTCTGTGCTTGCTAGGCAAGTGCTCTAACTGCAATGCTATTCCTCCAGTCCCAGGTCTGTATAATTTTCTGTACTACTTCTAAGCACATAGACACTTACTGAATGAGGAAAAAATATTTCAGGTTGTATAAGATTCAAATATGCAATTCCCCTAGATCTCTTCTTTTGCTTGTATCCAGGAAATGTCATTTAACTAACGAGAAACCTTGTTTATTATCTGTGGCACTTGTTTCTAAAAACAAAGTGAAACCCAGTGACAACTGCCTATGTTAAAAAAAATAGCAATATTCTCTGTCCTATTTTAAATACATAATATTTTCTTCTGTTTTGCTGGCACTGTTTGTTATTTCAATGTTTAGTGGTATCAGCCAAAAATTTACACTTATTGCCAGGTTAGTTTTGTACTGTTTTTATCCTATCCTAGTTCATGAAAGGAGGTAGATTTAGTGGATTTTTCTCAAGTAAAAAATCTAAGGTATGCTGAGTTCTGGAAACACATGCCACACATTACACAATGCTTCTCTTCAGTCAAATAATACTTACTGCATATGCAACAAGGAGTGTGAAGAATCACTCACACGAATCCTACAAAGCTTCAAATAACTTCTCCTTATATAGTAACCATCTAGTGCTATGTGCTCCGGAGCAACAGTGAGAGACAGACAGAGACACCAAGACAGGTTCTCCGTACTCCATATGTGTCCCAAGCATCGGGCTGGGACTCAAGGAGCATGGCCAGCAGTGTCGAATGACTGTTAAGTGCTGAGGAAAGGGTGTCCAAGAGAGGCTCCCACGCCAGGCCTGGTAGCACAGGCCTGTAATGCCACCACTCCTGAAGGCAGGAGGATCCACCCTGCTTGAGCTCAGGCTGGGCAGTGACTCGGTGAGACAATGTCTAAAAACCAAAAACAGGCCCAGGATTTAGTATAGTGTGTATGCCCGGGTTCCATTCCTGGCACTACAAAAAATAAACAAAAAGTATTCTTTAAGGAAAAGTTTCTCTAAAGACCTTACCTGATCCAAGAGACCTTGTAATCATTGTGAATACAACTAGTAGTTATGAGAACCTCCTCAAGGAATCCTATGAGGAGAAGAAAGAAACTATTAGATAATTGATTCCAGTTGTCTACTTCCTGTACCCAAGGTCCTGGAATTTTAGGGTAATTTAAATGAAAGCTAACACAATGGTTGGACATATTTAACACAAGACAGCATTCTACCTGCAGCTGGGTATTGGCTTTGATAGAGCTTACATAAAGAGTAGGTAAGATGAACGAAGCAAGCCAAAGACTACAATTTTTGAAAAGCAGGGGCAGTGGCCACCAGAAAGGAAGGTTTAGTCACTTTTGCAACTGGGACGATGTTCTAATTTTTGTCTGTTTAGGTATCACTAGAAAGTGGCCTTTTCATTTTTTGTCTTGATCTGTCAGACATTGCCTGGACCTTGTCTGAGACTGGTCCCCTCTGTGAGGACCACCCCCAAGGACCACCGAGCTGAGCACCAGGCCAGTTCCTACCTGTGAGAAGTTTGGCTTTCTTCTAACCAAGAATTTTGTAATAACTTTCATGTGCATTCCAATCAATGATAAAAAGAACCCAAAATGTGGAGGATTTTCACTTGTTTTTAATAAGGTAAAGGAATATTCATTTAAAAAAAAAAGATTATCATTTAGGAAAGGCCCAGATTTCATTTAAACGAGGCTTACTTAACAAAGAAGTAAAAGGAAGTCAGGTAAGATACTCATCTCAGTTAGTGGCACATGGTAAATGATACCAATTCCCATGCCCTGAATACTTAAGGAAATAACTACTTAGGAGCTTGGAAACACAAAACACTTTTTTTGTGGCCACATTAAAAACTGCTAATTGTACTCTTGTTAGATTTGCCAAATTTTAACATAAAAAAGACTGGTATTCTTTACAAATTAAGATCCACATGAAGATGCTATCTATACTCTTTTCCTTATACTCAAGAAGAAAAGATTCTTTTATAAATTCAGAAATATAATTTGATAAACATCCCCTCCTTCAAACACACCCACTCTTCCTCAAGTCTGTGATCCCTGGTGAAATGACGAGCTGCCTTCTGCTTCCTTAGCAACCACGCCATCACTCAACCTAACAGCAACTGGTTTAAAGAGAAAAACAACACATTTAACACGAGTGTGGAATTTTCAGTTCTGAGGATCCTTTTCTGATGCGCTTTTGCATTTCAAAAATTTTGCAATAAAAAACCCTATACAATCCTTATTTGCCAGCGCGATCATGTCTTCGACTCTGGCATCTCTGAGAGAGTCAATGTCAGTGTCCTGCAATGGCACAAGAGACGGATCGAATCGCTGCAGCTGTTTCAAGTGCTGCAGCGACAGGCCAGCTCCCATCATTCCTTCTCCTCCAATCTGAGGCTCCTGTTGGGAGGAAATGAATAAACATGGGTAACTCCCTGTCATTAGTAAGTAGGCCAGGTAACGTCAAGTGAAAAGACAAACTGGACTGTATCTGTCACATCTTCCAAGAAAATGGAAAATGAATGAATCCTTTCATGGAATGTAGACGGTGCTCTCTGGGTAGCAGAGTGGGAAAGCAATGACACGCAGACAACTCATTTGTGCCCTAGTCCCTGCAGGGACTGGCACTACAGAAGGCCCAAGCTTTAGCTGTGTGACTTCAACCAAGCAATTTTACACAATCCCATCTTTCTATCTACAAAACAAAATGCTCAGTTCTGAGGTTTAGGCAGAGAAGGCAGTATTATGCTCGGTATATAGCAGGAAATCAATAAATGGAGTATTTTCCATGAAACTATAGATAAAAGTTGCTTGTACACTGGGCAGTGCTTAAGCTTCAGAAAAAAGTTCTCGGCATCTAAAATGCCTATCTCTCACCCATACCTTCAGTCTTACTGTTTCTAGAGAAGTAAAGAATCCAAAGAAACTCAGTGCCGCTTGCAACCCAACCCAACACAAGATCCATGATCCCTGGCAGCTACTTCATCAACGGCTGACTGTGTATTAATGAAGACAGTTTTGTAGACATATGCTTAAGAAAACCAATTTTACTATCACTTGGGGTGAGGAGAAAACATCTCACATCTTTTAGGTATAAATTTCAAGAGATTTCTAGGTCTTCCTTTCATCTACAATTCCTGAGTCTAGACACAACCTTTAAATTTTTTTTTTAATAGGTTCCAAATGCCTACTAGATTTCTCCCTAGGAAGTTAACAAAGATAGTTCAATGTCTGAGTGACTGTTACCTATTTTTATAGATTTAAACTTAATCTCAGACCTCCTGGGCTAAAAACTGAACCATAAATACAGTCCTAATAAAAATTTAAAAATTGTAAAAAAACAACTAGTGCTGAGTGTAAGAAAGTATAAGAAAATTTTTAAAATATTACACATTTTAAATAATACAGTACAAAGAAGCAACAGTTCTGAACTACCTTTTTAAAGCATCTCTACCGGTCTTTTACTTTCCAGGTAGTGAAGTGTGGCTGGGCTTTGATGTGGTAAGAGAAAAAAATGCATCTTCTCTTCCATGGACTGGGAGAGGAGAAAAGGGGCGTTTTTAGGGAGGAAAAACTGCCAAGTCACACGAACTACCTGTTAGTGGAAAAAACCTGTAGTAAAAATAGACTCAAGCTCTGTGCCATTCCAACACGAGGGGAAAGGACAAAGGAAAGGGAAAAACTTTGTCATTGGACATATAAATTCTTCACGGGGTTCTAAACCAGATCTAAACAGAGAAATAGTGTTTGTATGGTTTTTTATTAGTATTTGCTTGAGAAGTTTTATTTGAATATTTGTTTGTATAGCATCAGTTTCTGTGACTCATCAGATTACAACAAGGAAAAAATGCAATTGCTCTGACCTGCGGCTGAAGCCGAAGACAAGGGAACGCGGCGAGGGCCCAGGCCACTTGCTCCTCGTTTTCTGCCAGCGTCACAGTGCAGGTGCTGTAGACCAGCACGCCCCCCGGCTTCAGCAGACGTACGGCCTAGGGACAGCGAGGATCAGACAACGGACGCCACAAGACCAAGTCAGTAGGGGAGGCGACTGGATAGCCTAAGGTAGGATGCCTTTGAGTATGGGAGAATTAAAAGATGTTCTCTCTGGTAAGGAACTAGAGGGCATGACTGACATCCCAGTTTGGTCATGTTTCACCACCGCGCAGCTCTCATGCTCCATTGGCACACACCCTCAGTAAGTCATTGTCATCCTTTTAGATGCCACACACCAACTACATATTTAAGCCAGACTTCTGAGCTCTATACTCATATTCTGATGCACTCTTAACATGTCTCCTATCAGACCTGACATGTCCCCAAATGAACTCCCATCTTTCCTTTAAAACCTACCACAGAAGCTTCCCACCATTTCCAGATGCTCCAACCCCGACACCCCAGATTCGACTTCATGTCTCTTTTTCACACTCATCCTCTTTCAGCGGTTCTACTGGTTCTACCTTCAAAACATCCAGAGTAGGAGCTGGAAGAGTGGCTCAATGGTTAAAGTACTTGCCTAGCAAGCATTAAGCCAAGCACTAAGCAACTGAATTTGATTCT
Source organism: Ctenodactylus gundi (assembly GCA_004027205.1). Lineage (NCBI taxonomy): Eukaryota > Metazoa > Chordata > Mammalia > Rodentia > Ctenodactylidae > Ctenodactylus > Ctenodactylus gundi. The sequence continues at coordinate 536,795 of PVKB01000818.1, forward strand.
CCACCACATAAGCTGGGCGTGGTGATGCACGTCTGTAATACCAGCACTCGGGAGGCTGAGACAGGATTGCCCTGAGTCCAAAGCCACCCTGGGCTCCACAGTGAGTTCAGCACCAGCCTGGGCTATACAGAGCAATACCCTGTCTCAAAAAAAAAAAAAAAAAAAAAAAAAAAAAAAATCCAGACTATGAGCACTTCTCTCCACCTCTACTGCTACTATCATTCTCACTTCTCCAACATGGGCACCAAAGTCACGTCACTGCGTGAAGGAGCACGGCTCAAGTCAAAACATGTGTGACGCATAAGTCCACGTTCTCAATGTCCATTTGTGCCAATGGCACACCAGCTATACACTCAAATTCATTCTTGTAAACAGCCAGGTGCTTCTTCTCATTCAAAATATTCATCCATCTCTAGTAGCCCTGTTTTAACTTCCTTTTTTTGCTATGACCTAAAACTAAAACACAGGTCCAGGACCTTAAAGTAGCATCATCATTTTGAATTCAAGTCAAATGGGTTTTGGCTTCAAGTAGGGCTTTCTTTCTGCTGCTTGCTGTACTCCAAGCATGTGTTCTTTGAAGTCTACAGAAAGAGTACTTCAATAATCCACAGAGTGCCACCTCTGTCTATGAAAAGGAGAGATGAACAAAAATGTGCTCAAACACAGCTTCAAAGACTGAGTAATTACAGTATATCAATTGCTGCTATAGTGTAAGTACCTGTAACTGGACAGCTGAGAGGACAGAATAAATGTATCTCTGATCAAAGGCTTTCTCTACTCAGTGAAATCCTGTCACTGTACAAGGCTTACAGAAATTCTCAAATATTCTATCTGGGATCTTTCTGAAACACACTGGAAATTAATTTGGCAGTTTTTATGGTCCTACAATCTCTATCGGATGCTGTCATTTCTTAGTCTTATCAATGTATTTACATCTTACCGACTTCCTACTTCTACTTTGCTATCTAAGATGACCCAGGAAACCCACAAAATTCATTATCAATTCTTTATATCAATGACCAATAAAGTGAATGACTCATTTTTTATTTTAATAACACAGAACACTTGCCATTCATCATGGATGTCAGCGAAGAAATTCTATTGCCTGTATATTTTAAAGAGTGAAGTGCCAGGAGTGATGGCACACGCTTATAATCTCAGCTCTGGAAGGCTGAGGCAGGATTCTACATTTCAGCCCAGCCTGGGCAACTTACCAAGTCTCTGTCTTGAAATAAAATAATTAAAAAGGGCTGGAGTGAAAAGGCCCTGAGTTCAATCCCCAGTAACATAAAATAAATAAATAAATAATGGTGAGTCAATATAAAGAGAAGCTTCCTATATTTAAAACTATTCTTATTCTTATGTAGTAAAATACATGTAACATAAAATTTTCACCTATTTTAAGTGTAGAAATCAAAATGCACACTGCATGTCATATAACCTTCACTATTCATTTCCAGAACTTTTTCATCACACCAAACTAGAACTCTGCAACCACTGCAGCAACTCCCTGTTCTCCCATTCCCCACCTCTACTAGCTGGGAACCTTTATCTACGAATCTGACTATTCTACTTAACCTCATGTAAATGGGAACATACAACACTTTCCTTTTAGGTGGGGTTATTTTCATTTAGCATAATATCTTCAACATTCATTCATATTGTAGCATGTATCAGAATCCCAACTATTTTAAGGCCAAATAATAGTTCATGCATGGGCATACCAAGGCTTATCTGTTTAACTGTCAATGGAATCAGAATTACTCCTACCTTTGACTACAGTCAATAATGCTGTCATGAACACTGCTCCTGGTGGTTCAAACATCAACCAAGTAAATGTCAACCTCCTTCATAACACAAGGTCATTACATACCACAGAAAGGAGTTTTCGCTGTAGTGGTTGATATGAGGTCACTTCCTTCAAAGTCCAAGTACAAGCCATGTTTGGTCTCTGTCCCATTCCACTGCAGGGTGCATCAAGGAGAATTCTATCAAAAGATTCTGGTAAGAATGGAGGTGCCCCTATAAAAAGAATTACAAACATAATTGCTATTCGCCATATTGATCTAGAATAGAAAACTCCTGAAATACAAGCAATGATCAAGAATTTAACTTAGTGACTTCATGAGATCCTGTCTCCAAATAAATAATAATATAGGATTAGGCATGCAGCTCAGCGAGAAGACACTAGAATCAATCCCCCATGGCCCCAAAAACAAAAGCAAAAAATTTATAATCCGGAATATTAAATATTTTCTCCCTTTGCTGGTCAAACTAACAGCAACTTATACTCAATATAGATGTGACTTTGTAGAAGTTTAAAATGTGGTTATTATTAAGGGTCATTCTTATAATATAAGCCCAGATCCAATCAAATGAGATCCTGCACTCTCTACATTAGAAATTACAGTTCACTACTGCAAAAACCTGAAATTAATCCTAGTTATTCTGGAACTGATATTCCTCTTGGCGATTCCTACTGTAGATACTCCAGAAAAACAGAAAGCCTATTAATTTGTGGTGAAATATAATGGTTCTGGTTCTGTTACTTTGTTCCTTGGTCTGTTACTGATCACCAGATTCGATCTGACACCACATATGCCATATATTCAGTTGAGTAATTTTTTCTTTCCAATCTCTTTAGAATTACTGAAGAAAATCATGTAACAAAAGTCTGCGTCAACTGAAGTTTCTGGAAAGCCACAGCTGTATAAAGGATCCTGAAAGGTAACCTGATGGATTAGATTCTCAGTGATTAGTGGAGATTGGAATGTTGCAATCAAATTATGTTGGGCAATTTTAGCACCTCTCATGAATACATTGTCATTCTCTGTGCCTGATGCAACATTCCTGTGATTGCTAAGTAAACCCTTTTGAAATGTACAAGCAGACCCCTAGTTTCCACCAACCCAAGAGCTAGAATTCCATCAGAAAGTATCTGAGGCCCGTAGGGGAGGTTTCCCGACTTCAGGGTAGCACACTTAACTGATGCTTCCACCAATGATTTTTTTTTTTGAAAAAAATGCTTTAATGTATGGATTTATTCTGTGCTGTAACTCTGAATACTGCATATATTTGCCAACATGTTGGAACATGACATTTGGAGTAAATGGAATCTATGTTCTCAGCCATGCTCCCTCAAAGTTGGCACTAGAATAAACTAACTCATTGTCTTGGAGGTGGTAGTTCTGTTGCTAGCTGATTCTATGAAGCACACACAATACTCCAAACTTCACCTGCTTTTCTTATTAAAAACAGAGATAAGCAGGCATTAATTTCACTCATTTCCTTCCACAACCATCTCTGCTTTCCTGCTTACTCTCTTGGAAGACACTGCATATTGAATGTAATGGCAAAAAATCTTCCAGAAAGACTATACCAACTGTCACATTTCATTATCATGGGTATGTTTGTGGTCCCGACATCCTCACCAAATCTGACTTTTGTTTTTATTGGCCATTTGTGGTTTTTTCTCTACCTAGTATACCCTTCACCTGCCCTTTATCTATTAAAGACTTATTGATTAGCATTCTTTGTATATTAAAGTATTAACATCTCCTTTATTAAAAATTTTATAAATATTTTCAAAAGCTATCTATTTTGTTCCTTTTTACTTCCATAAATGTTGACTATTAACTTTATTTCGTAGTTGGATTCTTTACATCTATACTTTAAAATATTCCCTATGTAAAATCAGACAAATGGGGGCTGGAGGAATGGCTCAGCAGTTAAAGTGCTTGCCTAGCAAGCACTACGTCAAGCGCTAAATACCAGAGTTTGATTCCTCAGCACCACATAAGTTGGGCATGGTGGTGCACACCTGTAATTCCAGCACTCGGGAGGCTGGGGCAGGAGGATTGCTGTGAGTCCAAGACCAGCCAAGGGTCCACAGTGAGTTCAGGACCAGCCTGGGCTACAAACCTTGTCTCAAAAAAAAAAAAAAAAAAAAAATCAGACAAATGTTTCTCTATTTCCACTTATCCTCACAGCTAACTTTAACACTAAATTCTTTAATACATCATGAATTCACTTGTGTGCAGTCTTTTTCCTTTCTCCCTCAAAAAATAAAACAAAGCTGTAACCAATTAACTCATTTTTCCAGGCATAACATGCTTTTATCATGTACAAAGTTCTTATGTACCTCTGGGCTTATTTCATGGACTTCTGTTTGCTCCAGAATATACTAGTTAAGTGGGGTTGTTTGTTTTGCTTTCCCTTTTTCCTCTCTCCCAAGCTCCTCGCAGACCCCTCTACATGCTCTGTGGCTGAGAGATGCTGGGAGAAGTGCAAACGTCAACCCTCCTTTACTTCCTGGCTTCCTTTCCAATCAACAGGAGGCACAAGAGTGACAGAACGGAGAAGTGGATTTAAGACAGGAAGGAAAGAGAACAAACTTTCTCCTGCCTGCTTATCATTCCTACCAAAACGTTTCCAGCAATCGCCTTTTACCCTGCCCTTAAGCCTCTGCCCTTAAGCATCAGGATGGAAAAGGCAGAGCTTCCTGCCAAGATGGTCTAAGTCCCACTCCAGGGAGTCACTGCTGGGCGTCCTGCAGCACAAGCAGCAGGGAGCTGTGCCCCAGTCAGGAGACAGGGCGAGTCAGCCCCATGAAGCTGCTCCCCTGGGATCTTCGGTCCCCGGTAGGCGTCTCCAACTCTCGAGGGAGGGACCATTCCTTGCTGTCTTTGGCTCTAGAATGGAATCCCCTTCGGTTCCTTCTTGACATGGAGTGCTCCAACATCCGTTTGAACCATTTCTTACTTTCTATACTGTTCATTTATACTAAATTTTATTTCTCTAGTAGAAATTCACACAAAACTCTCTGACTTATCTTCTAAGTTTTACTTTTTAATCCTGCAGGCAAATGGATTCATATAAAAGACATTCCTGACAATTAATTCCTTAAAGGGCAAGACATCTCTGCAGGTGCACCACGTGCCTCTGTGAGAGCTCGAATGAGGCGCCCGAGCTCAGCGCGCCTTGACGCAGGCCAGACAGTATCTTAAGTTAAGGTATATTTTCTCAGGTACCGATTGGCACAGAGGTGTCCCCAACCCTGGTCCACAGGTGGTCCTGGTCTGAGGCCTTGAAAGGACTGGGCTACCAGAACAGATGAGCCGCTAGCGGGCGCTGAGCTAAGTGAGGCCCCGCCTCCTGTCCGCAGGTTCCTATTAGGTTCTGCTGCTGCTGCTGACTGACAGGGGCTGGAGCTTCGTTCTCCAACCCATTCTGGGGCTGCTCACCAATTCAAAGCTATCTTCCAGCCACCAACTGCATAAAAAGTACACCCCTCACCCCATCCCTGGGAGAATGGTCTTCAACCACCTCAGTCCCTACTGCCAAGGAGGTTGGGACCACTGGGAAAATTCCTCTGAAATGAAACATTCCCTCCTGGAAGGAGGAGGGAGGCTCATGAGACTTTGGAAAGTAAACATCTCACAGGTATAGCTTACAAGGTTTCTCCCCAAGAATACAGTAGTAAACATTAGCTGGGGGGAAAAAAAGACTACTACTAACTGAGCTGCCTGCAAACCCTGCAATGAGCTCCACCGTCACAGCTTCCCTGAGGCCTTGCTTACGCTGGGTGGGCTTTTCAGTGACACAGCTATCTGACTCATCCAGGTTTTCGTAACTCCTGTAAGTAAACTCACTGCTTCACCAAGCTGGACTGTGGTGTAATCACTACTTGGGATTGTCTGTGCCCCTAAGTGAGGGAACAGAAGTCTGTTCACGTCCTCCCAGGAAAAATTATGGAGCCTCACTATGGAGCCCTGGCTGGTCTTGGACTCATGGCAACCTCAAGGCCCTGAGTTCAGTTCCCCAGCTTCACACAAGCTGGGCATGGTGTGCACGCCTGTAATCCCAGCACTTGGGAGGCTGAGGCAGCAGGATTGTTTGTTTTGCCATTAGTTTAGACTCTGCCCTTAAGTATCAGGACGGAAAAGGCAGAGCTCCACAGTGCTGCCTGGAGGTTGCTAGGCAAGTGCTTTAATTTCTGAGCTATGATTACTCCATTTAGGAGTGGAGAAAGAAAAGCAGTTTCGATGAGCAACCCTAGCAGCAAGGAAAGAAAAGCAGTTTCTACTCTTTTCTCTTGGAAGCAAAGAAATTTCATTAGTACAGACATACAAATGTATGCCGGAAAAAGAAAAGCAGTTTCTTTTCAGATGAAGGATTCCACCCCAGACCTCAATTACAACTAAAGTAAAGGCAGAGTGGACAATAAAAATTACACAAATGCTGACAAGAAAATCTGCTGCCAACAGACGGTGAAATGCATTTTGCACCTTTGTTTCTGTACCTCCTCCCCTCTGGCACATCTCATAAAGGCACTGATTTTCTCAGGAGAGTAGGGGAGATGGGCAACTTTACAGAAACAATTCACATCATCCCCCCCTCTCCGCCCCCGCCCCCCCCGCTTTTCTGACACAAGGACTCACTCTGTAGCCCAGGCTGGCCTTGAACTCACAGCAATCCTGCTGCCTCAGCCTCCCAAGTGCTGGGATTACAGGCATGCACACCATGCCCAGCTTATGTGAAACTGGGGAACTGAACTCAGGGCCTTGAGTTTGCTAGGCAAGTGCTTTAATTTCTGCGCTATTATTACTGCAGCCCCCACAGTATCTCCCCTAAAGCTGGCTCTGATTACATGGTTTTTCCTCTTTACCACAATGAATGATCTCTTGATTTGGGCCACTGACAAGCAGATGCAGCTACCAAGCCGCCCTAGTGGGCTGGTAACAGCATGACCAACAAGCCATGGGCTGCATGTCAGTGCCCACTCACTCTGCGCAGAACACAGCCCTAAGTAGTGACCTTGGTAAGAGCGGCGACAGTGCCTACCCTTGGCACTCACCATTTTGAAAAGACAAAAAGAAACTCTTCATTGGATGATTATATAGACATTAAAGAACAAGATCATCAAAATGATCCTCAAACGTGCCTGGTGCAAGTAAAATTTCTCTTATTTAAAATTAGAAATGTGAAGATACAAACTCTCAAATATTATCTATACAATAAGAATGTCCACGTTTTCATGAAAAGCTATTTCAAACAAAATAGAACCTTCCTACATTTAAGGATTCCGGCACTGTATTGCTTTGTTGTATAACTTAGGAGCAACTTTACATTAAGAATAAAGGAGAGTGAAACGATTCACAGAATAAAAACATGCTGAGTTTAAGAGCGAGTCACCGTCTTTGGATAACATCCTAAAGACATATAACATATGGAGATGCATTTATTCAAGGAAACTGATGACCTCTCTAATTTATGGCAGTTCAGCCATGACCCGCTCCTCCTTCCTTCATCCCACCCTGAATGCCTCTCCCTTCTGTGCAACTCCCTCTCTTCCAATGCTCCCAGGGAAGAAAGGCAAGGAATGTGGTAGCCCAGTGGGCAGGGCAGGCATACAAGCACAGTGAAACAGGATGTATATTTCAACACTGCCAAAAGAGAGTGCAAATGTCCTAGCACAACACAGAAGTGAAGTAATGGATATGTTAATTACCTTGTTTGGAGCACACTGCGTTTATACATATGTCAAAACACTACACAATATACCTCAGAAAATTAGGATTTGCCAATTAAAATAAAACAAAGTAAATTTAACTTACCTTCTGTGTCCTCAATCTTATTAAGTTTAAGTGCCTTTGTTCCATCAAAGCAGAATGCCCTGATGGAATTCAATCCTAACAATAAAGCATTTTGCTTTATTTTTTCTACTTTGTTGGCTATTTTATCCAGAGCTATGACTTCTCCCTAAAAAATAAAGAATAAATTCAAAAAAGACATCAAAATTACTACAAAAAGCTAGTGAAGAATTATGGTTTTCTCCACTTTCCTTACAGGCCCCACACTTAAAGCTACACTCCCCAGCCAAACATACATATCAAATGTTACATCATTATAGCTAGCCACTTTTAAACATCAAAACAGAACCTGAAAATGGAATTTTCTATCTTTTCAGGAAACTTAAAGCATCTATTGAAAGTAAACATTAAAAATCCCCAGTTTGGTGCCCCCAGCTCATGTACAAAAGTGCATGAACTTAAACTAGACATCTGACTTAAAATGCCTTTATATGCAAATACATGTTACTTGTATCCCCTTTTTAGTAATTTTGAGATCGTCACATAAAATTCCTGTGAAGGGGCTGGAGGAACAGCACCGTCGCACAAGGCCCTGCACCACATAAAGCGAGGCATAGTGGCACACGCCTATAATCCCAGAACTCAGGAGGCTGAGGCAGGAGGACTGCCATGAGTCCAGGACTAGCCTGGGATACAGAGTTCAGGAACAGCCTGGAAAACAGACCAAGGTCCTGTCTCAATAAGTAAGCAAATAAATAAATAAACAAAATTCCTTTGAATTCTGGCAACTAAACCCATAAAAATGGAACCCCAAACCTCTACATATCATAGTACAGTATTCTGGAATGATATATAAGAAAAAACAATTCCAATGTCACTTTTAAAATATTTTTACCTTAAATTTTCCTGCCAAAATTATTTTATTAGTGTATATTTGCAACACATAATAATTACAATCCACTTAGGAAATGGGTGGATATACATATCACATCTTAATCATTTTTATTTCCCATTTCCCCTCTCCCCACCATCTTCCCACATCCCCTCCCATATCCACAAAGTGTATCTCCATGTTTCCTGTCACTGCAGTTTTGTTTTCCTCATTATTTATATTTTGAGTTTCTTATATAAGAGAAACCATGTGGGGGCTGGAGGAATGGCTCAGCGGTGAAATCATTTACTTAGCAAGAGCTAAGCACTAACTCCTCTAGTTCAATTCCCCAGCACCACATAAGCCAGATGTGGTGGCACACACTTGTAAGATGGGAGGCTGAGACAGGAGGACTGCTGTGAGTCCAAGCCAAGGCTAGTCTGAGATACAAAGTGAGTTCAAGACCAGCCTGGGCTCCAGAGTGAGACCATGTCTCAAAAAAAAAAAAAAAAAAAAAAAAAAAAAAAAAAAAAAAAAAAAAAAAAAAAAAAAAAAAAAGAAGGAAAGAAAGAAAGAAACCATGTGGTATTTAACCTTCTGTGTCTGATTTACTTTGCTTAGCATTATGATCTCAAAGTGCACCCATCCAAAATTATTTTCTATGACAACATTTCAGTTAAGTCAAAGTCAGCCTGAGCACTCAGAAGGCTGAGGCAGAAGGACTACCATGAATGTGCGACCAGCCTGAGCTATACACTGAACTCAGGACCACTCTGCTACAGAATGAGAACCTGTCTCCAAAGGGGGGGAAGAAAGGTCATCAGTAAAGAGACCACACCTTATTTATTTTTGAAATTTCTTTTGTAGCACAGGGGATCAACTGCAGAGCCATCATCCTGAACTACATTACCAGTCCATCTCTTAGTTTCGATTTTCTGACAGGATCTGGCTATACTGCTCAGCTGTCCTGCCTCAGATTCCCAGGGTGCTGAGACTGCAGGTCTGTGCCACGGGGCCCACGGTTCTAAGATGCATCGTGGGCCCTCATGTGGTGTGAGATGGCAGAGGGGCTCTTCTGTGCATTACCTCGCCTTTGTTCTCAGTTATCAGTATCCTTGTGTGATGTATGCATCAATGGTACAGGCTGAAATGCAGGAAGTGTGCAGGAAATATTCCTAGATTGAGATAAACAACATCTTGACTATCAGGAAAACCACTTCAAGTGGGCTGAACTGGAAAAATAGTCTTTAAAAAATCAACCAGAATAGGACTCAAATGTATTACAGGGAAGGAGAAACTTCATTGTGCACACTCAGTTTTGCTTCCGGCCAACAAAAGCCCCGTCTACCGCCCTCTACTAGGCTAGCCCTCTGGCTTGGCACGTAAGATACAGGGACAAGCAGAGCATCCTGGTTGTCTCAGCTGAAGTCATCAATAGATAAGTAGGCAAAAATGCAAACAAAGTGAATGAGCTGAGTGTGGTGGAGGCTGAGACAGGAGGTTTGAGGTGAGCTCATGGCCTAGCTGGGCTACATGGTGACCTGCACTACAGAGTAAGCCCACCTCAAAACAACAACAAAGTACATGAGTCCATGCAAAATTACAAGAATCAACCAGCTGACCTACAGCTGACCAGACATAGGAGCAAGCCCAGCAGCAATCAGCCAAATCCTTCTGACCTCAGAGACCAATAAACATTTCAGTGTATGCTGTCAAGACTATATTTCTCATGTGTCATTATAAAGCCAACTGGAAATGGATATATCCATAATATTCAGATTTTCCTTGGAAAGACTTTACAACAGTGAGAATAAAGTATCCATGAACAATTTAAGGTACACAATAAAAATTCCATAAGTTAAGTGGGGATTACTATCATTTTCTCAAAGTGCATCATAACTTACATTTAAATTCCCAAGTAAACTAGAAAAGGATTTGTATTAAACACCACAACTGAATCCATCTACGTTACGTGATCACTATAGATACTGCTGGTATTTAAGGAATTTCTCCTTCCAGAGTTTTTCCTGCAACGACTTGAACTCTTGTTGGGCAAAGAAGGGTATACATGAAACAAAGACAACAACACAGCCCCCACGCCCATCAAGTAAAGGAGCATAATGGATGTAATACCAGGACAGCACGTCGTCTTGAATTTGCAGCATATTTAATGAAAGTAAGAATTATGTCTACATATGTTTTATCCCCTGTACTTGTGACACTGAATGTTTCAGAACAGTCATGTGATTACAGTTACATACTAAAATGTAAGGTGAGGAGTTGAGAATGTAGCTCAGTGGTTAAAGCACTTGCCTCACAAGTATGAGGCCTTGGGTTTGATTTCCCAGCACCACATAAACTTGGCATGGTGGCATATGCCTGTAATCCTAGCATTCAGGTGACTGAAACAGGAAAAGAGTTATAAGCTCAAGGTCAGCCTGGGCTACTTACTGAGTTCAGGACCAGCCTGAACAACAAAGCAAGACCCTCCCTCAAAAAACAAAACAAAACAAAACAAAACAAAAACCAACCAACCAAACAAACAAAAAAAAAACCAACCTGTAATGTGAATTTTCATCAAAACTCTTTGGATAATTACCATTATACTAATAAAAGAGAAAATCTATAATTAAATCTTGACACACAAAATGTTTCTACTACTTTCAATAAGTTTGTTTGTAAATCCCTTAACAGTCTTAAGTATCAGAAACTTCAAAGAAGAAGTACAAATAACCAACAAGCATATAAATCTGTTCTTCATCACTGGCCATCACAGAAACGCAAATAAAAACAGCACTGAGGTTTCCCCTCACTCCAGTGAGAACGGCCTACATCAAGAACTCAAAAAACAATTGTTGATGAGGATGCAGAGAAAGGAGCTCTGGTGGGAATGCAAGCTGGTACAACTATTATGGAAAGCAGTCGAAGGTTCCTTAGAAAGCTGAAAATGGAAATTCCATCTGATCCAGCTACTGCCCTACTGGTCATGTTCCCAAAAGTAATAAAATCAACATACCAAATACATACATGCGTATGCATATTTACAGCAGCACAATTCCTAACAGCCAAATCCTGGAAACAACCTATCTGCCCATCCATACAGGAATGGTTAAAGAAGATGTAATAACTATACACAATGAGATACTATGTAGACATAATGAAAGTCAGATATGAAGAGTTTGAACGAAAATGGGGCCACCTACAGTTAATAATGCGCAGTGAAACGGACCAAGAACAAAAGACAAGACTGTAGGGGCTGGAGGAATGGCTCAGCTAGGGTTAAAGTGCGTTCCTAGTAACTGCTAAGTCAAGTGCTAAGTACCTACCAGCACCACACAAGCCAGACATGGTGGCACATGCCTGCAATTCCAGCACTCAGGATGCTGAGGCAGGAGGATTGCGGTGAGTCCAAGCCTAGCCTGACCTCCATAGTGAATTCAGGAGCAGCCTGGCCTTCAGAGGTAGACCCTGTCTCAAAACAACAACAAAAAAGCCCCAAAAGACTGACTGTAGACTGTAGATTTCCTCTTAGGAAATGCACAAAATTAACAACATAAAAGGCCCCAACCCAAATGACAAGGTAGAAAACAAAGCAATGGTCAGATAGGAAAGGGGTGAACCTGTGAAAAAGGGGTAAAGACTCTAATTCCCAGAACCCCATGGTTTCTGTGTTACAGAATTTAGAACTCATGTATTACAAAAACGTTGAACGTTATGTTGTGAATTTTTTTTACCACAATAAAACTATTTTAAACAGGGGGAAAATCATAAAATGCAGATCAAAATGAACCTCATAAAATTAGTCATTTGGCACTTTGGAGGTGGGGGCACGGTCTATTTCTATCAAGTAAATGAGCTAGAGCAGAAAGGCTTTGCTAAAGTCTTCACGGAGGATTATTCTTGATATCGACATCTTGCCCCAGATAGTATTATCTTACATGTAAATTACTACCATGAAGATCACAACACAGAAAAGTAGTAATTATGCTACTGTCTCACCATTTGAATGCCCGCACTACACACTTCACCTAGCTTAGATTCTGTGACATATCACAATCATGACCGTATTCATCACCAACTCTTACTCTCTTCTCTTGAAAACAAACATGACAAAACCACTACCATGGTTACATTCGTTAAGGACATATCTACTGATACACAACTGAAAAACATAACCATCCCACTAATCTCATTCTAAACTCATGACTACTACATTCTTCGGTGGAACCAAATTATAATGTGCTCCCTCATTCTTGCTATTTTCATAGATTTGTATTTCCCATGTGCTTGAAACTCTACTTCTTCTCCCTCCCCTATTCTCATTTTCAAGACCTTGCTTCCCATTTCACTGAGAAAACTGAAACAGAGAACTTCATCTTTTACCGTGCCTACCAACTCCCAGCATCCACACCTGTGAACACAGTCTTGCCTATTTCCAGGGACAACTATCTCATGTTAAGCCACTTGTGCACCAAATCCTAGCCCACTGCATCTACTCTACCTACTCAAAAACGTGCTAGCAACTCTCCCTCATCCCTGGAATATGACTGCACCTGTCCTTTAATGCAGCACACATTGTTATATCTTATCTTAAAAATAACATACTTCTTGAGCACCCATCACATACCGCCTCATTTCTCTGCTCTCCTATACACTACCTACTCCCTAAATGAAGTTCATTTTCTCTTCAATTCCTTATTCTTAATCCAAAGATTTACAGTCACCAAAAATGCTTTTGACAAGGTTCCCAAGGGCCTACATACTGCTCAATCTAGTCGACGTCCTCAGCCTTCTAACTTGGCTTATCAACAGCAGACGTGGCTGGTCTCACCATCTTCGTTCAGCTCCTCTTAACATAGCCTCTGGGGACCACGCTCATCTGCCTTGCTCCTGTGTCACCAGCCATTCCTCTCCATCTCACTATCCTCTCAATACTGTGTCCAGTACTCACGAGGCTCACTCTTCAGAGTCCCTCACCGTCACCTTATGACTTTACACACTGGCTACGTGTTGAGAACTTTCAAATGTGTACCTCTGACCAAGAGCTCTCCTTCAGACTCATGTGTCCGACTGGCTACTCAATGACATTTCTGGAGTTTTTCTCAGCACTGGAGATCAAGCCCAGAGCCTCCAGATAATGCTAGTCAAGCGCTCTACTACTGAACTATACCACCAGCCCTTTAACCTCGTCTCTTTGATGCCTAATAGACATTTCACTTTAATACACCCAAAACTAAATTTCTGCTATGTCTCCGACAAACTTAACACTTCAATAGTTACAACTACCAGCAGCAACTCTATCCCCCAATTCCTCAGGCCCAAGACCACAGGCGTTACTCTTGGATATTTTCTCACATCGACAGCCCACCTCCAATCTATTAGCACTGCCTAACAGCTTTATATCAAAAAGAAATCCGTAATCAACTACTTCTTACCACCTCTGCTACTTTTCCCTGAATCACAAGGTTGGGGGCACAGCTCAGGAGTTAAAGCACTTGCTCAGTAAGCTCAAGGCCCTGAGTTTGATTCCTGAGCACCACATAAGCAAGGTGTAGTGGTGCATGCCGATAAATACCAGAACTCAGGAGACTGATGCAGGAGGACTGTGGAGAGGTCAAGGCCAGCCTGGACTACACAGCAAGATTTTGCGTTAAAAAACAAAACAACAACAACAAACAAAGTTTAAATTCACAAATTATAGCCTAACTAATCTAATCTTGTTTTTATCCTTTCTCTTTTTTTTTTTTTTTTTTTTTTTGAGACAGGGCCTTTCTCTGCAGTCCAGGCTGGCTCAGGCTGGCCTCAACCTCATAGCAATCCTCCTGCCTCAGCCTCCCGAGTACTGGGATTGCAGGCACGTGTCACTATACCCAGATTTATGTGGTGCTAGGAAATTGAACTCAGCGACTTAAGCTTGCTAGACAAGTACTGTAACCACTGAGCTATTCCTCCAAATCCTCCTCCCTTTTTCATTTGTAATTTGTTCTCAATCTGGTAACCAAAACAATATGATATGTAGTAAGCAAGCTACTGCCACTATTTTCGAAATTCCAGTGACACCCCATCACTCTGGGGTAAAGCACAGTCCTGTCAGAGCCCACAAAGCTGCCTCGCCCAAATGCCAACCTCCGGCCCTACCAGTCTGATTTTTCTTCTTCTACACATCTCTAAACTTAATTCTATTCCAGCGAAACTACTGCAGCTCCTCAACCAACTCACATAAGCTGCAACCTCAGGGCAGCTGGACTTACATCATTAAACTAGAAAATTCTCCCCACCTTCATGTTGCTCATCACACTAAGTCTTTCCTCAAATACCATCTTCCAAGTGTGGGTCTTCCTCAGCACTCTAAAACCACAAACTCATTCCTCTGCCCTCAGTAGGCCCTATTCTATCAGTCTGTCTGTAGTTTTTGCCATAGTTCCTACCACAATTACATATGCCATTCACTTCAAGTCTCCCATAATTAGAATGTATGCTTCAGGAAGACAGGAATTGTGATTATAGATCAATGCTATATTACCAGTACTGGACCCACAAAAAGTACTAAATACATAGTGGATTGATGGTTAAATCAATGAGCATCCAGTTCTAAATTAAGAAACCTATTACAGATAAAGCTTGTAGTGTGTATCAGGAGTACAAAAACGCTTTAGTTTTACAGAGTTTAAAATAACACAAGGTGTCAAATGGCAATATTCATTCAGTTAAAGGATAAAATGATTACAAAACTATAATACGTTTTATTTGGTTTTTGCAATACTGGAGTTTGAACCCAGGGCCTCGCACATGCTAGGCAAACACACTACCACTGAGCCACATCCTCAGTCCTACAGTAAGTTTGGACACAGAGAGACCTAACCCATAATAATAATAAAAAAAAAACTTAGCAAATATACACACATAAGAACACAGTAAAATTGAAGCTAAAGTTCTCCAAAGCCACATCTACCTACATTTTGTGGCATTAAAAGTTGTTTTAAAAGTAAGCCAGATCATAAGGTTTATATAACTCCTAAGATGCACATGTTACATGTGTCTACCATGTGTGGGTACATATATCCCTCCTGAGTGCTAGGGAACACAGGTATGCATCACCATCCCAGACTACGTGGTGCTGGGAAATCAAACCAAGGACCTTGCACCTGCAAGTGCATTAACTGCTGTGCTATTCCTCCAGCCCATGTGTGTGTGTGTGAGTGTGTATGTGTCAATGATGACTTACTCAAATTTTCAAAACAAGTACAAAATTTTATAATAAACTCATAAAAATCTTTTTTTTTGAGGTTAGCAGGAAGGGAGGGACTTTTTCCCCCATTTTAGTGATATATATACGTGCAAATTTTAAGGTTTACAATGGAGTTGAGCCTTTTATGCACACATGTATCTTGTCAAGGTGACAAGGGCTTTCCCACTCTCCTTTTGTCCCTCCCCCTCCCCTCCCTCCTTCCTCCCCTACCCAACACCCCCCCTTTCCACTTTTCTTTTTAAGTTCCAAAGGAGTTATGCTCTGGGACCCTCATATCAGACAGACCATTCGATGTTTCTCCTTAAATGTTTCAGTTAACTTAATTTTATGAAGGAAAAATTCCATTCTATAAATAAATCATCAAATTCAAGAAGGTCTTAAGACAGACTTCACAAATACTTGTCTACGGAAATTATGATGTGGTCACTAACATAATTAAATAGTCTTTAGCTAAATCTGAAATAAATTATGAATATCTACACATTCCCTACATTATATGCAGCCTCGCCTTTACCACTCAAGTAGGTCATGTATGACAGTCGTTTTGTTCTAGGCAGTCTCACCTGATCACGCATTAGTGCTGCAATATGTGTTGTTTTTCCGCCAGGCGCTGCACACAGATCTAGGACCTTCTCTCCAGGTTGGGGATTCAAAACATGACTTACTACCACAGATGGCAAATTCTACAAGCAAAAAAAATGCATTAATCACCAAAGATTCTAAATCACTTTTAGATATAGTTAAAAAAAAAAAAAGTACCTGCACAACTTAGCTTAGAGAAGAGATCCAGGAATTAAAAAGGAAGCCAAAAGAAAAGTTAGAAACCTCAAAGAAGCTACAGAGGCTGAAGAACACCACCAGCCCGGAAAGCTACCATAAGGCCATCAGGAAGCGCTATGAGCAGCCATGAGCAGCCAGCATAAGTCAAGTAAGCCCAGAGAGGCAGGAATGCACAAATAAACAGCAGTCAGGCAACCCGGCCTCCAGGAGAAGCAAACTAAAACATAAACTACAGGTAGAGCAAACTAAAACATAAACTCTCCCTTGCAAAGGGTCCTTCCTGCTCAGAAGAAATTCCTGGCAGTGACATACCAGAAGGTAACAAAGCCAGGTGGCATCTGGCAAGAGTCCTAATCTGATCTACTTCGGGAAACAAGCCACAGATGAGTCCCACACCAGGGACTTTGGGGACACTCTTATCTACTGCCTGGGAAGGAGCTGGCACAAGAAACAGCCATGGAAAAAGAAGTGGCTGCAGAACTCCTGAGTGGCCAAGACACAGTGGGAGTAAGTCAGGTAGGGCAGAGAGCCCCACCCACAGCAGAGAGCAGCCAGGACAGCTGGGGCAGTTTGCCAAGGAGACTAGGTGTGGGCGAGATATGCCGGAGGCTATCAGACTGGTAGGGCTTCCGGGCTGCCTACTCCCAGGCTAGAACTCAGTGGACTTTCAGCCCCCACCTACCCACATATGCATTCAGAGAAACAATGTGGCGTGGGCACTGGACTGAAGTCCCTCAGGCAAGGCAAACTTCCACGAATTCAGACACAGGAAGAGCAAGGGCAGGTCTCATCGATGGACACAAAGCAAAAGCTGAGCAGGAACCACAGCCGGCAGCTGGCAATCGCCACTCCCCTCTCCAGCTCTCTGGTGGACAGTGGATGCCAACACACGAGACCACGCAGACACTACTTGTCCGAATACGCCAAGCCAGTAAACATTCTTGGATACATCCCGACTGCTCTCTGTACTCTGGGTTTGTGTCTTGTTACTGTTTTGACTTTGGTTTATTATTTTGGCTTCAAGTTCATCCTGCCTTTTGAAAATGCCGTCTTTATTTACTGTGTCATGCCGGGTTACAGCCTATATTATTCTCTCTTTTTTTTTTTTTTTGGTCTCATTCTTGTTATTTATACCTAATTCTACTAGTTTCCTACTAGTCTTCATTTGGGGAATTTATCCCATATTGCTCTCCCCCCACTCTTGTTCTTTCTTCAAAAGCAACCCTTGGTCTCAGTCCCCCTTTTCCCTATTCACACCATACTTATTATTATTATCAACTACTAATAGAACTATTTAACCTGTTAAGAGCTAGTAACTCACTGCTGCTTAGTTATATCTACAACAATAATGCAGACTTCTTTATGAATATTAATGGCTTAATGTTGCCTTCAGTAGATCCTTTTGATAAGTTAATATTGTTTGTCTAAATGTCTGTATTAATAGTACTGACTTCCAGACAAGGTGACCACTCTGGAGGAGTGGTTCAGTGGTTAAAGTGCTTGCCTTGCAAGTGCAAGGCCCTGAGTTCAATTCTCCTGTACCACATAAAGCCAGGCAGGTGGCACATGCCTGTGATCTTAGCACTCAGGAGGCTGAGGCAGAAGGACAGTCACGAGTCCAAGACTAGGATGGTCTATACAATGAGTTCAGGAGCAGCCTGGGCTACAGAGCAAGATAAGAAGGAGGAGGAGGAGGAGGAGGAGGAGGAGGAGGAGGAGGAGGAGGAGGAGGAGAAGACGAAGACGACAGAAGAAGAAGACGACAGAAGAAAGAAGAAGGAGAAGAAGAAGAAGGTGACCAAGTAAAAGTCCTGCTCTGTGACTCCTTGAGGCGCATCAGAAAGTCAAGATATAGTTAAAAAAACTACCTGCCAACTTAGCTTGGAGAGGGAGGAGAGCTCCGGGAAAAGAAAACAGGCCACTGGTACCTTGGAAACTCCATAGAAGACACAAGAGAGGATGAAGTCACCCAGGCCCCAGACAGGCACCCCAGGCCACCTGCAACAGGCCATGAGCTGCAGCAGCTGCAGATCCAGCTAAACAAGAGCCAGAAGCTATGGGAACTGGTAGCAGCCAGCAGGCTCAGCCTCCATGAACAAGCCAGCGGTAGTACAAACCGCAAATGCACCATGACCTGCCCTTTGAAAAGGCCTCCCTGCAGCTCAGCAGACAAGGCTGGAAAACCACTCTAAGCAGCCACACTAGGAGAGGACATCAGAGGAGCCATTTTGAAATGACACTGAGTCTGAAGTGTGTAGGGCAAAAGAAGTCACAGACAGGTCACATGCCAGGAATTTTGGGCTCTCTCTTAACCAGTGTCTAGAAAAGAACTGGCACAAGAGACAGTTTTAGCAATGAGAAAAAGGCTGCTGACCCTCTCAAAGGTCAAAGGTTTGGGTGGCAGCAAGAGCACGTCAGAGGACAGACAGCCTCACCGTCAGGGAGGGAAGCCAGGACAGAAGGGAGAGCTCTGCTGAGACATCTTGGAGGCAGCTGCACTATTAGGACTGCCTCACTTTCTACTCACAGCACAGCATTCAGTGGGCTTTCAGCTTCCTCTACACACCCTCATAAACATTCAAGCAATCCTCTCAGCTAGACCACTAAAGTCAAGTCCCTCAGCAAAAGAATCATGAAAAGACAAGGCAATAAGACACATGCAGAAAACCCGATTCCCCAGAAGGTAATGTCATGTCATGGACTCCGAAACAGTGGAACTCATACAAAGGAAGTCAAAAACCCAGTGGACCAGTTGGTTTGTGCAGTCAGTTCAAACAAGATATTCTTGAAGAAATGCAAGCAGTGATCAGTGAGCTCAAAGATAAATTTATTAAACAAATAATGGCCCTAAAGAACACAAAGTTTACTGAGGTTATAGAAGACACAAAAAGCTGGCTGAGGTAAATTAATGCAAGACATGCAGGAACATTTTGACGGAGGAATGGAAAATCTGAAAAAAAAATCTAGCTGAAGTTTTGGATATGAAAAATTAGTTTGAAAGCAGGGGAAATTGGCTGAAACATCACGAAGACATAATTTCAGACTTTGAAGACAAGGCTAATGAAATTAATGCCACAATCAGGCATGACATCAACTAAGAAGTGAGCAAGGTAGCTGGATACAACATCTGATGGATGATTCAAAGAGAACCAACCTTAGAATTGTTAAGTGTGGGAGAAAGAGCAGAGGACACCAGCACCAAAGGTATAAAGAATTTGTTTCCTGAAATCATGGCAGCAAATATTCCAAATGTAGAAAAATAAATTAATATTCAGGTACAAGAAGGTCACAGAACAAACAACCTTCACAAGAAAAGAATTTTGCCATGATACATCATAGTCCAAATCTCAGAAATTCAACACAAAGAGAATACTAAAAGCAGTAAGTGAAAAAAAAATATTATTCTACCAAGGCAAGCTCATTGAAATTTTTACTGCAGATTTCTCAATGCAAACCTTAAAGTCAGGAGAACCTGGAATGAAATCTTTCAAGAGTGGATCAAAAAACAAAAATCAAGCGTTTGTTCTCTGCAAGAGACACATTTAACACACAAAGAAGCACACAGACTGAACGTGAAAGTCTAGAGTCTAATGTTACATGCCACTGGAGCTCAGAAACAAGCAAAAGTAGCTATAGCTATACTATATTCAGACCCTGAAGGTTTCAAACTGAAACCAAAGATCAGAAGAGGCAGAGATGGACACTATGTACTGGCAAAAGGAACAATCCAACAGGAAAAGCTCACAATTATAAACATCCATGTACCCAAAGTAGGTGCAACTAATTACATAAAACAGAAATGATTGAACATGAAAAGCCAAATATACCGCAATACAATCATACTAGACTTCAATACTCCACTCTCACAAAGAGACAGGCCAAGGAGATTTAAAAAAAAAAAAAAAAGATAAAAGAAACATCAGAGTTAAATCACACCATGAAACAAATGGAGTTAACAGATATCTACAAATAGTTTTATCCAATATCAACAGAACACTCCTTTTTCTCAGCAGCACATAGGACTTTTCCCAAAACAGACCATATCCTTGGCCATAAGACATGTGCTATGGCTTAGATCTTGAGTATCTCTCAGAAACCTTGTATGTTTGGAACTGTGTGTTACTGGGAGGTAGGGCCTTCAAAATAAAAGACCCCATCAAAAAAATAGGCAACTGAAATGAATAAACAGTTCTCAAAAAAGTTTCAGTGGCTAATACTTGAAAAAAACCTGCAGGTCATTTGTGATCAGAGAAATGCACATCAAAACAACACTGAGGTTCCATTTAACTCAGGTCAGAAAAGCTGGTATTGATAACTCAAAAAACAACAAATGCCTGTCAGGTTGCTGGGAAAACGCAACCCTCCTACATGACTGGTGCAATTGTGAACTTTGGTACAACCAATGGAAAGAAGCATACAGAGTTCTCTAAAAAACTGGAGACAGATATTCTATTTGACCCAGTTATACACCTTCTGGGTACCTTCCCAAATGAGTTACAGTCATCACATAATAGTGGCACATGCATATCCATGTATACAACAGCATAACTTAGAGTAGCCAAATCTTAGAAGCCAGAATGTCCATCTGCAGATCAAAGGACCAAAATAACCCACTGGAGAAAAGACAGCATCTTCAACAAGTGGTGCCGGGAAAACTGGATCTCCACATGCAGGAGAATGAAATTGGACCCATCTCTGTGACCACACACTAAAATCAAATCAAAATGGATCAAAGAACTGGAAATCAAAAGAGATCTCTGTAATGACTGGAAGACAAAATAAGTAAACCCAAGAAGACATATGAACAGGAAAGGATTTTCTGAACAGATCACTAACCGCAAAAGAAATCTCAGCAAGAATCAACAAATAGGACATTAAATTAAAAAGCTTTTGCACAGCAAAAGTTACAATCACAAGATGAAGAGACAACCCAGAGAGAAAAGATACTCACCAGTAACACATCAGACAAAGGATTAATATCTAGAATACACAATGAACTGAAAAAACATAAAACCCCCTAAAATAAATGATCCCATCAAGAAATGGGCAGCTGAAAGAAAAACTTCTAAGAAGTAAAAATGGACAAAAAGCATATGAAAAAGTGTTCATCACTGGCCATCAGAGAAATGCAAATAAAAACAATGTTGATGTAAGCAGGAGCCATTTTTAAAAATAAGAGCCCAAGACCGAACTGTTTTATGGAATAAGAGCACATCAGAGCTTTGGGGTCACTCTTTAATAAGAGTGCCTAAGAAAAAACTGACACAGGAGACAGTTTTGGAGAGGACAGAAAAGCCACCGACCTCCTGAACAGCTGGAGTATAGAGTGCAGAGGCCAGCCATGGAAGAGGAATTCAAAACAGGTAAGAGAGCTTTATTGAGATGGGTGGGGGTGAGCAAGACACCTCAGAGGCCACTGGGCTGTTAGGTCCTCTCCCTGCCTTCTCCCAGCACAGAATTCAGAGGAATTTTGGCTCCTCCCCCACACACCCTCATAGTCAAAGAAATCTCTCAGCTCAGCCTTTAAAGTGAAATCCTTCAACAACAGAAACATGGGAGGAAGACAAGGCAACAGGACACCCACAGAGATGCCTAAGACCCCAGAAAATAATGTCATGGGCCCTGAAATAGTGGAACTCATAGGGAAGGAAGTCAAAAAGTAAATAAATGAGTCAAACAGGCCGTTCAAACAAGACATCCTCAAACAAATGCAAACACCGATTATTGGGCTTAAAGAGGAATTACTCATCAAGAAGTAACAAATAAAAAGTTAGCAGAAGTAAACAAGGAGATGTAAGATATGAAGGAACATTCTGACAGGGAAGTGGAAAATCTTTTTAAAACCTAGCTAAAATTCAGGATATGAAAAATTCATTTGGAAGCAGAGGAAATCAACTCAAACATTGTGAGGAGAGAATTTCAGATCTTGAAGACAAGGCTGAGGAAACAAATGCTTTATTTCGGCATGACTGCAAAATTTGAAATGAACACAGTAACTGGATACAACAGTTGATGGATGATTCAAAGAGTTCCAGTCTCTGAATTCTGGGTGTGGAAGAAAGAGCAGAAGACAGCACTGAAGATATTACTGTTATGCTTCACTGAAATCACACAAGAAAATTTCCGAAATCTAAGGAAAAAAATAAATTTCCAGGTACAGGAAGCTTACGGAACACCAAGTAACCTCAACCACCAACAAGAATGGCCACACATATAATCAGAACCTCAGAAATGCAACATAAAGAGAGGGTATTAAAAGTAGCAAGAGAAAAACAGACATCAAGCTACCAAGGCAAACCCATCTGACTTACTGCAGATTTCTCAAGGCAAATTTTAAAGGTCAGGAGAACCTGGAGCAAAGTTTTCATGCTTTAAAAAGACAGCAAGGCCAGTGGACACACAAACTGTGGTACTTATACACAATGGAATACTACGCGTCTGTAAGGTCCAACAGCGTGGAGGTTTTCACAGACAAATGGAAGAAACTTGAGAATATCATGCTTAGTGAAGTGAGTCAGAAGCAGAAGGTGAAACATCGGATGGTCTCTCTGATATGAGAGACCCAGATCACAACTATCTCATGGAACTTTAAACGAAAGACAAAGGGAAAGAAGGGGGGGGGGGTGAAGGGAGGGAAGGGAGGGTAGGGGGAGGGACAAAAGGAGAGCAGGAAAGTCCTTGTCACTTTGATAAGGAAAGTATGTGCACAAAATGCTCAACTCCATTGTAAACCTTAAATTCTGCACGTGTACATATCAATAAAATGGGGGAAAAAAGAATAATACTGTATAATTATTGGGCAACAGTTGTGTTTCAAAGCATTTTATATCTTCCACATTCATTAACAGAAATAAGATTCCATGCTGGGTAGTAATTGCATTTCTTCTATATTTCAGGCTAATTATTTAAAAACATTATTTATTCATTCTTTAAACATATTTTAATTGACAAATAATGGCTAGACACTGTACATAAATAAACTGTTGTATGGTTTAAAATGTACCTCAAAATAAATTAACTATTGTAGATTAAAAAAAAAAAGACAGCAAGGGTGACTAGAGGAATAGAATGGTATAGCGGTTAAAGCACTTGTTTAGGAAGTGCACAGTCCTGAGTTCGGTTCCCTAGCACCATGCAAACTGGACACGGTGACGCACATCTGTAATCCCAGCACTTTTGTGGCTGAGGCAAGAGGATTGTCCTGAGTCCTAGACCAGCCTGGGCTCTATAGTGAGTTCAGGACGAGCCCAGGCTACAGAGCAAGGACCCTGTCTCCAAAAAAACCAAACAAACAAAAAAACCAAAAACCAGCTATTATCAACCCAGGTTGTTGTATCCAGTGAAATCACTCCTGAAAACTGAGGAAGTAAAAATTTTTTATGACCAAGAATCCCTAAAGAAATCACGATCAGTAGCTCAGCATGGCAGAAAACATTTGAAGGAATCTTTGAGAGAGAGAGAGAGAGAGAGAGAGAGAAAGAGAGAGAGAGAGGGAGAGAGAGAGAGAGAGAGAGAGAGAGAGAGACAGACAAGCAGAGTGAAGGAACAGGGAGGAAGTGAAACATCTAAAAGAGAAAGTTTAACAAAAATAGATTGGTATTTCAATCCTTTGATTGGTATTCTTCTAAAACAGCACCAGCTATCTCATAAAATCTGTGATACTTCCCCCATAATTATTATTAGTAGTATATTTGTTTGCAAAACTTAATATTTATATTCAATCTGGGGAATTGGTATAAAATCTTTAAAAAATATGTACACATGAATTTATGAATAGGTAGATTAAATGATAAACCAAATGTGGTAAAATGTCAGTCACTAGAGAAATGTGAGTAAATGATTTATGAAAGGTCAAAAATTCTTAAATAACTTAAGTATGCCATTATACCCATTGCTTTATGTGTACTATACTTTTGTGATAATAGACTTAGGTTCATTTAATGTAGCAATTCACTTATTCGGTCTTTGTTGTAAGTTTATCCTAAGAAAACTGACTGATGTAATGATAACCTGGACGTCTTCTGAATGTGCCACCATCTACCTTTCAGTACTCAGCTAAGGAATTTGAAATTTAACTCCTCTTTTTTTTATTTCTCACATTTTATAGCCTTATGAATTTCATTGTTATAGTTTTTTTCTAACGTGGACTGGTGGGTGAAGCCATGTTAAACAATCTCAACAAAGATACACTAAGATACAGGAAAAAAAAGAAATTTTGGCAAATCGTCCCAATAAAGAGCTCTGCTAGAACCAGAGAAGAGGCATCAAGATATGGCCACTGCAGCCCATTCTAGGCGTGGGAAGCTGACCTAAAGAGGGGTGATTTGAATGAAATGAGTCAGATGCAGTAGACGAAATATGTTAAATACCACTTAGAAACCCAGAAAACAGGCATTCTATACATCCAAACGAGTGTGACAGTGGGAATTAGGGGGGATGGGGAGGGCTTTGGGGGGGGCACAAAGGGGGAAAGGATTGTAATGTTGATGTGCTATATAAGTAGACAAAATACCCAAGTTCAATGTAAATATTATGCATCACATATATAAAGATATTAATAAAAATGGGGGGAAATAATAATCACTGGGGTAAAGAGACAACCCACAAAGTAGGAGAAAATTTTTGTCAGTGATGACTCTGACAGAAAATCAATATATAAAACATAAGAGTTCAAAAAAGTAACCACAACAAAATAAACAACCCCATAAAGAAATGAGAGACTAAAAAGAAAAATAACAACAAAAAAGAAACAAGCTGAAAAGAAACCTCTTGAAAGAGGAAGTACAAAGGACCAACAAGCACAAGACAAAGAATTCAGTACCTTCATCCATCAGAGTAATGCAAATTAAAACAACACTGGGATATCATCTCACTCCCATAAGAATGGCTTGTATCAAGAATTCAAAAAGCTACTGCTGGGAAGGCTGTGGGGAAAAAGGAGCAAAAGAATGTTTCGCCACTGTTGGTGAGCCTGCATTTTGGTTCAACCGTTATGGAAAACAGGGTGGAGATTCCTTAGGAGTTAAGAATACCAACTGTATTTGACACAGCCACAGCTCTGCTAAGCATCTTCCCAAAAGAACTGAAGTCATCATATCAGAAAGACACACATATCCATATTTAAAGCAGCACAACTCATAAAAGCTAAATTCTAGAAACAACCTACATGTCCACCAACAGAAAATGAATAATGAAAATATGGCATTTATACAATATGGAATAGTATGCAATCATAAAGACAGGTAGGAAGCACTTGAAAGAAAAGGGGGCCCCTGGGAGTCGATAATGTCCAGTGAAATGGACCAAACACAAAGGACTGCGTGTTGATTGGTGTCCCTCATTATGAGTTTTCCATAAATACATGAACAAAAAGATCCTAACACAAGAGAGTGGGAAGGAAGAGGAGCGACAGGCTGCTAGGAAAGGGAAGAGACACTGAGAATAAAAGGGGGGAAGGGAAAGAAAGGATAAGAGGGAGGGAGGGAAAAGGCATCACACAGGATAGATACGGACACAAATTCCCAAGCTGTACGATAGTAAGATATTAACCTGTAGATCATGCATATTCACAAAAATATTTAAACGAAATATATCATTTGAATTTTATTCAGAATTACCAAAAGAACACTTATATACAAATCAAATTACTACACTATTTAAGGGATTCACATGCTGAGATGTACTAATTTTAATGTCTTTAATTCACCATCTTCAGATAAAGAAAAAAAAGTAGTCTAAAAGTCTACACACAAAAGAAAATACTTATAGAATTTTCTTAGTTTGGGCTGGAGGAATGGCACAGTGGTTAAAGCACTTGCCTTACAAGTGCAAGGCCCTGAGCTCGATTCCCCATCAGCACATAAAGCTGGGTGTGGTAGTGCACGCCTGTCATCAATCACGGCACTAGGGAGGCTGAGGTGGGCAGACTGTCCTGAGTCCAAGGCCAGCCTGAGCTACACAGCCAGGACCCTGTCTCAAAAAAAAAAAAAAAAAAAAAATTCTTTGGCTATATATACTTTATATACACCATAAAAGACAACAACAACAAAGAGCTCCTAGCCCTCAAACAATGTGCTCAGATATATTTCAATGTGACTAAATATTTAATTTTTATTAATACTTACCTGTAATATTAGGTAACTGGGTAGCACATTGTCAAACGAGGGGCTGAGATATATTGGTTCTGTCATTCTGATGCCTATACCTCTGAAAAATAGAAAAAGTATACTGCGTATTAATTACATAATATAAACTCTAGAACACACCCAAATAGCATGCCAAATGTAAAATGCTCTGCTTATTAAAACTTATTTAACACCAGGATACTAAGAATAGTCTTGTGAACTGTTGTTAATTTACTTTAAATAGAGTGGGAGAGGGAACCAGAACTATGCAGGCTAAGGTGATTTTGCTTTCTTCACTTCCGCACAAGAATTTCCTCAGCAATCTACATAAACTAAAAAGCAAAGAGCATCTGATCAGTGACTTACTTTCATCTTTCCAGTGACCATCTCATGACCACTGTTACTATCTTTCCAATCCACATCTTATGAACGACTGCATTTACAAGTCTGCTCGGCTAGCTACTTGTATGAAACTGAATCAAAAGCTTATCTAGCCATGTCTAGAACCATGCTGATGCCAAGCAACGAAGCAATGAAAAACACTTCTGCTCTCCATTTTTCATGAACTGCACACAACTAACATGATCAGATGATGATCCTTTCTGCATTCGTCCTGCTTCATGAGTGGAGTGCTGCTGACACAGAACGGCACAGTGAACAGTGAGTGATTTACGATGACAAGTACTGCAATATGAAAAAGGCAGACAAGGAACACAGACTGTTGTTTAAGCGGCTTCCTTCCACTCTGACCAATAATGAAAACATTATTCATAACTGTTCAAAATACCTTACTCAGAGCCTAGCACTGTGGCACAATTCCAGTAATCCTGGCTATTCAGGTGGCTGAGGAAGGCAGATCCCAAGCATGAGGGAAAGCTAGGCAATTTAGAGAGATTCTGTCTCAAAATAAAAAGGGGCTGGGCATAAAGCTCAATGGCAGAGCACCTGCCTAGCACGTGAGAGACCCTGGGTTCAATCCCTAGTACTGGGGGAAAAAAAAGAGCTGGACAAGCTGGGCATTGTCATGGTGGTACACGCCTGTAATCCCAGCACTTGGAAGGCTGAGGCAGAAGGATTGTCAGGACATCAAGGCTAGCCCAGGCTGCACAGGGAGTTCAGGACCAGCCTGGATTACACTAAAAGATTCTGATTAGAAAACCATAGAAAAAAGAATGATTCAACACAGTAAGCAGAACTACCACATCAAATAAGAAAATTAAAGCACACATCATTAATAATGAACTAAATGAGGCAGTCAAAATATCAGTTCCTTATTATAGATCCAAAGATAAACACAGTAGGTATTTGCTCATAATCTTCCTGTTCACAAGGCCTTTGAAGGAGACTGAAATCAGCTCTTGGCTATTTCGAAAGTACTGCTATCTAGACCTAGGGAATCCCAAAATAAATTTCTTCAGAATATGTTATTTTACTTATATAGAAAAACTGCTGAAACCTAAGAAACTTCCAGTTCTACACAGCCAAATGCACAGTTCTCAGCATGCTTATGTTGGTGTCGACTGTGGAATAATGGAACTGCTTACAACACACAAACAAAATGAAAACAAAAAATGAAAAAAAATGAAACAAGGGAACAAAATGAAACAAGGAAAACACGAGCCTAGTTTGTCTGTGGATTAAATCTAAATCAGAGTGATTTAGAACCAACCGCAACTCAAACTGACTTGAACAAATCAAAACATTTCTGGTCACTAATACTCATATGAATGCTGGCTTTCTTATAAAACTATTAGTTTACATTAAGATTATACAACTTTTTAATAATGCTAAAAAGATCTACAAGCTAAGTCATCTACTTCATTCTGTCAAGATAAGCACTGTTCTTCAAAGATGCAAAAATTTTCAAATCATTACAAATTCACAAGGACAAATAAAATTACTAATCATTACTAGTTGATTAACTGGGCTTTCTAATCTCAGCAGTTACACTTTTTAACCTAAAAGGACTTTTTCCAGAAGTCATAAAAATATGGGTTAAATTTCTCCAGTTAACTTTACACTCAAAATGTACCCACTGGGGCTACAAGAATAGCTCAGCCGTTAAAATGTCTGCCTAGCAAGCTCCAGACTCTGGGTTCGATTCCCCAGCACCACATAAACCAGGGGAGGTGTTGCACGTCTCTAATCCCAGCACTTGGGAGGCTGATGCAGGAGGATTGCCCTTAGTTCAAGGTCCACCTGGGCTCCATGGTGAGTTCAGGACCAGCCTGGACTACAGAGCAACACCCTGTCTCAAAAAATTAAATAAAATAAAAATGCGCCCACTCAAGGCAGCCGGACACATCTATACATCACTTTTAGTTTTCCTAAAGACAGAACACGCACTCAGTTCACCCGTGACACCTGACGACATACTTCAGTTCCGAAAGCCCGTTGAAGATTTCTCTGCGGCCTAGTTCAGAAATCCCATTTCCAAGAAATACTTTTGTTCCATCAAATTCTGTGGCTCCTTTCTTACATTTCCCTTTAATATCAGAATATACAGAAATGACATCTCCAGCTTTCATAACTAGAGAAAGAAGAAAATCAGGTTACATCAATCTATCATTTACCAGGAAAAGTTAAAATTGTTTAAGCTAGAATGAAGATCTCCAAGGAAAACAATGGAGGACACGAAGCTCAGACTTACTCATTATCTCAACATTAGTTTTAAAAGAAAAATCTAACATTTGGATTTTAAGTGTTCCCTAACAATAAATCCAGCTGAGCTCTAGATTCAGCGAAAACAAGGACACAGGGCAGCTTTAAAAACATCCTCCATCCTTGGAGAACATTCTTCTGTTTGCAGGCTAAAAACACACATGGGCAGGCTGGAGGAAGAGCTCAGCAGTTAAAGTGCTTGCCTAGCAAGCTCAAGGCACTGAGTTGATCTCCAGTACCACTTACACTGGGCGTGGTGGGGCACAACTGTAATCTCAGCACTGAGAAGGGTGAGGCAGGAAGATTACTGTGAGTTTAAGGCCAGCCTGGGCTACACAGCCTTTTCAGGACCAGCCTGGGCTACAGAGCAAGACTCTGTCAAAAAAAAAAAAAAAAAAAAAAATTCCACAGGCAAAAGTTGGCCACTGGACAGTAGTCTGGCAATTCTGATGCAGATGAAGGCATTTACTTCATGGGTGAGATAACTGAGGCCCAGAAGTGGAACAGGTTTGTAAAAGACCAAAAGTGGAGTCTCCTGATTTCAAATCCAGCAAGGTATTACTGAACCACAGTGACTGATTTATTAAGTATATGCAGTATGCCACCAACAAGAGGAGTGAACTAAGAACTCCAAGTTCTGTCTTCATCTTCAGATGTCAAGTTCTAGATGTTACCTCACAGATGACATGACAGCAGCCTGAGGCTTTACAGCAAAAGACAAAAATGCAAAATACAAAAACTTCACCATCATCTTACAGTCTCTCTATCCAATCAGTAATGATTCCCTGAACAAACAGCACATAGATACTTAGGTAGGAAGAAAAAAAAACAGAGAAAGATTTATGTGCGTGCCTTATTGGTTAATCCTTATCAACATCCTCACTGGCTATCCTCAGTGCAAAGCTCAGAAAATACCTACCAAAGATAAATCTGAAAAGCATTTAGGTGGCAATAGAATAAATTTTCCCCATTTAAAAAATATGCAAGAATTTTCAGAATTCCAAAACCTTACACTTACATTTTGAAGCTGACACAATTCCTGGAATATAGACATGGGCTCCTCGCAATACTGCATTACCACACTGGGCTCCAACAATCGCTTCACACTGATGTTTTTTAATGTTCATTCTATGAATGTTAAGAAAAGAGTGATTGTTTAACAGAATAACAGTCCTCCAATGCCTAATATGTTTTTCACTATTTCAATGTAAGCTATGTTAGTAACTTATGTCTGAATTTTCCACAGCAAATAAAGAGGAAGTGAAAAAAAGAATATAGAGGAATAGTCTAAAGAAAAGGAGGAGAATGGACACCTGAAAAAAGAAAAATCGAAAGAGATCCATCTGGTGGAAGACAGGAGAGTGGCATAAGAAATTATTTAATCATTTAAAAAGCATTAGGAAAAAAAGTCTCTCATGGTCTTCAAACACCAAAATAGAAAAAAGAAATTTAAAAATTCCTAAGCTCAAAAATTGTTGCAAAGTCAATCATGACAAATTTAAATAAGTTGCCCTTTCTTCATCTGATACACAAACTGTTTAAAGGTTTCTTTCCAATTTCTCACATCTCATTCACTATTTAGGTCACTAAAATCTGAGTATCATTTCTAACTTACAGGGATCTTGTTTTCTTTTATTAGGATGTACCTGTGACACACAGTGACAATCAGCTTGAGAAACTGGTGCGTTTACGTGGCATACCCTTCCTTTCTCCCTTCCCACCCCCTCACCCCACACACACATCCCCTTTCCCTCTCCACAGTTGATCTTCCTATTTTCTTCCATCTCTTTTATGGTTTTTCTCATATTGTAGACCACACACATTATTTAATTTTCTGTGTCTGATTTTGCTATGCATCATACTCTCAAGATGCGCCCAGTTTCCTACAAATCTTTATGGCAGAGTAGTTCCCCGTTCTGTAAATATACATCTTATTTTTCCATTCAGAGACCTACCAGCTGCTTCCAAGATTTAGCTACTCTAAGTTGTGTTGCTCTGAACATGGGCACACACTTATGACCCATCTATGGTGACCTTCTTTTATGATGATGCCCAGAAAAGATATGGATAGCCAGGTAAAATGGTAAAAGTTTATCTTTCAGTTTTTTGAGGAATCTCACACCATAGAGTTGTGGAAAGATCGAGCAATACCTGTGTGATTGGCCCTGAATACAGAACCTGAGCCCACGGTTCTTACTGAATGTTCCTGGCCAGTAACGTCACACGTGTCAGAACAAATTGCTGCTGAGTGATTTGAGGCGCTCCACTTTCTCTCCATGATATCAGTTACCAAATCTCACTGAACATCCCAACTTTACCACACCCCTCTCTGGTTCCACTCACACTGCTCCTTCTCTGCCTGTTGTCTTAAGAGGCTCGTTCCTCCGAGTTCTACAACATGCCACCATCTCTACCCCCTTACATTCTACCCCTCAGCAATCTCCTAGTTTTAATAGTCATTTTAAAAAATAACCCACACAGCTAGGATGGTGGCATGTACTTCCCAGCTACTCTAGTGGTTGAGGCAGAATGGTCACCTGAACACGTGAAATTTGAGATCAGCCTGGACAACATAGCAAGATCCCATCAAAAAGAGCAAAAAATGTAATGTCGAGTCCTTCTAAACTCTAAACTTGTATTTCTCATTATTTAAAGGTAGCTAAATATAGATGCTCCAGTTACTTCAAAACTCAAGTCCCAAACAGTATTTTTCTCGCCCAGTCTTCAAATCCTTAAAATGACCCTAGAACTTTTCCTCATATGCTTCCAACACTGAATGAGCTTATCACTATTTTCTAACTATGGCTCCCAAAACTCATGTGTCAGAAACTGAATCCACATTACAACAGTATTGTGGGGGTGGGACTTTGGGGAGGTGTTCAGGCCAGGAAGGGGTCTGTCCTCATGCATGAATTAATGCTATTATGAAAAGAGTCTTCAGAAGTATGCTCCCTTCCCTTGCCTATCAGTAAAATGGGGGGAAAAAAGTAAATTCAGTTCTTTACAAATGACTCAGCCTCAGACATTCTGCTCTAATAGTGACAAAACCCCGCGATATCCGGCACAACCCTCCGTCCCTCACTCCTAAACCCCGACGTTGTCACTAAATGGCACTGCTTCTGTTTGGACGCTCCATTCCGACATCAGACACACAGCACGTCTTTGCTGGAATACTGCAACAGCTTCCGGCCCTCATCTTTGCCTTCAGGTCTTCCTTCAGCCTCCGGTGTCCGGCAGCTTCACTCTCAGTATCTAGATATGGAATTTTTTACTGCTGGGTTCAGAATTAGACTTCTGAAATTTGTCTCTCATTCTGAAAAATACTTAATCACTGCATTGTTTGTATTACTTTCTCCTTTCTATTCTTTAAATCCATGACTCATTAGAAATAGGCAATGCTTTTTTATTACTTGATTTCACTTTCATTCCTAATTTACCTCTACAAAGTTTTCGTTAATTTCCTAAGGCATCAACAAATTCAGTAAGTCTCTTACTAGGTGGACCTGAGCTTATCGTATAACTGACTTTTAATATACTTCTATAAATTTTTTCCTCTCACATCTTAATGCTTTACTTTACTTGCAATCATGTATGAACACTGATTTAGTCACTACCAGAAAGCTCTATTTGTTAAAGTTTTGAAAGAAATATACCTTGGCAATTTATGTGCTGACATTTAGTGACAACAGATTTATTCCTTTTAACAAATGGGAAAAGTGTGTGTGGTTTTAATTCAAAATATACCACTCCATGCCCGGCATGGCGGCACATGTCCTACGACATATGAGCCTATGGCAGGATGGATGGGAGGGACTTCAAGGGCAGCCTGGGCTATCTATTTGGTCTAAGAGAAACAAGAAGGGAGAGAGAAGGAAAGGGGCAGCGGGAAAGGGAGAAAAGAGGGAAAGAGGAGGAGGATCATGAACCAGTAAAAGGTTTAAGGGCTCCATTAGCAGACAGAGTAATTGTACAACCATCAAATATATAACCACTGACCTCTGATTATTTGACTTAGAACTGTTTCACTTTACAATAGCACAAAAAAGGGACGGAGGAATAGCATAGTGGTTAGAGCACTTGCCTACAAGGACAAAGCAGAGTTTGAATCCAGCACCACATAAACTGGGCGTGACGGCACACGCTGCAATCTGGCAGCTGGGGAGGCTAAGACGGGAGAAGAGCTGGGAGTTCCAGTGCATCCTGAGCTAAGAGTGAACTCAGGACCAGCCTGTACTACACAGCGAAACTCTGTCTCAAAAAAATAATAAAGTTAAAAAATAAACATATATATATATATATATATATATATATATATATAATACACACACACACACACACATACACAAGAGCACAAAAATATACATCCAATAGATTTCAGATTTTGAATCTTGATCTCTTCCTCAGCTGGTGTGCTGAAATGCTGGGCAGCAAGTAATGGTTCCTCAAAAGTCATCTGATCATGGGGTACACAACCAGTATACAAGGCAGTGTATGGTATATTACTGAGCTACGATGCTTAGTAGTTAGGTGTATTAAATGGATTTTCAACTTAATATAGCCTCAATTTATAATGGCCTTACGATATCACCCCATTGTAAACTGAGGAGCATCTGTATGCCATGCGCAAGTAACAGTGTTTAAGTCAGTTTGGCTGAAGTGATCCGTGAGTTACACCCCCGGCTCAAACACAGAGCTTTAGTTTGAAAGCAGAAGAAACATAACAGCTGGTATGGAGCTATAAAACATGCTAAAAGCTCTTCTACTGAAATGTTTCTAAAATAGTAGAAAGTATAGGTGATCTTCCTATATTAATACAAGTTGGAGAAAAAGACTGACACCAAAAATGTGTAACAAGCTTAACGTGAAATGACTAAGAAGTAAAAACAGACTAAGAGAGTATATCATTAAAGCACACAAAAACGTCCTTAACTATTAAGCGCATATTAACAACCCTTCACCAAATAAGAGAGGATAAAGTTCCGAGATATTGCACAATACTGCTGAATGTCGATGAATTTCTTTTCAGGACATCCGTATGTCTTCAATCACCTGTCTTCCTGCAATTCAGTATTCTACTGTGATTGCACTAGTACTTCATATCTACAAATGAAATCTTAAATCGGGCATGGTGCCACATGCCTATAACTCCAGCACGCTGGCGGAATGAGGCAGGAGGAACGCAAGCTTAAGTTCAGCCTGGGCCACCCAGGGAAAGCCTGTTTCAAAAACAAAAAATAAAGGTGTGGGGGTGTGGGGGGAGGGAGGCGCGTGGTGCTGGGGATATGGCTCAGGGGTTCATAGGGCAAAGGGCCAAGGGTTCAATACCCAAGACCAGAAAAAAAAAAATCTTAAAAGTGCTTACCATGGACTGAAATGTGCACCAACCCTCTCAAAATTCTTCAACTGCCACCTTAATCCCAACGTGATGATGTTAGACATGCCTCTAGGAAACAATTATGCATCAGAGTAGCACCCTACTTCATAGGACTAGCGACTTTATAAAGGGAGCTAAAATAACTACTAAGCTAGGGCAGACTTTAGTGACAAGTATAAAAGATAAAAACTGACTCAGGACCAGGGATGCATGCCTGTTATTTCACCTACTTGGGAGGCTGATACAGAACCACAAGTTCAAGACCAGGCTGAAAATCTAGCAAGATTCAGTCTTAAAATAAAAATAGTGAGGAGCTGGAGAAATGCATCACTCAGCATTAAAGCGCTTTGCCTAGCAAGTGCTACGTCAGGTGCTAAATACCCAAGTTTGATTCCCCAGCACCGCACATGCCTATAATCCCGGCACTCGGGAGGCTCAAACAGGAAGACTGCCATGAGTCCAAGGAGAGCTTGGCCTCCATAGTGAGTTCAGGAGCAGACAGGGCTATGGACTGAGAACCTGCTTCAAAAACAAAAAGAAGGGAGAAGTACTAATAAGTCCAGATAGTCTTTATAATTACAAAATGAGTATGGGCCTAAAATATTCTATGATCCAAATGCAGTCTTTAGAAAACACTGGGTTTTGTTTTTTGAGACTCTGTAGTCCAAGATAGTCCTCAACTATTTAGCTCATGCTGGCCGTGAACTCAAGGTCATCTTCCTGCCTCAGCCTCCCAAGTGCTGGCATTACAGGCATGTACCACCACATCCAGCTTATGTGCTACTGGGGAGCTGAACTCAGGGCCTCGTGATATCTAGGCAAGGCCTCAACTGTTGTGGTATTCCTCCAGCCACTTATGTTTCATTTTTAATTCAAACAGTCAACATCTATTTTGATCATCATAACTCTCAGTGGTGAGTTAACTGCAAACCAGGACGTGCCTGCTTTCACTCATTTGTTCAACATTCAACACGCACAGGAGAAAGAGCAGCCCAAGCCAAATGCAGGTTAAAAAAGGAAAACTCAAATGTCTTTTTACTTTCCAAGGCACCAAAAAGAAATGCTTCTTAAAGAGAAACAAACAAATAAATAAAAATGAACTAGCAGAGTTCACAAAACAAAGGACAAATTTTTTCTAAAAGAAAAAATTTGAAGTAGATGTTTAATCGCTAATACTCAAGTATCTCAAATGTCCCTTGTAGGAGAACTGCTTTTGACTCAGAATTCATGACTAAAACACACAGAGACCTTTGAGCCAGGGTTTCAGTGCTGCACTAATTTATTCTGCAGACACGCTTATGCAAATTCACAAATACTCATCAAAACACTTTTGGCAATCATGAAAAACAGAAAAAAAAAGTGAGCAAAACCAAAATATTTCTATAGCTATAATGTAGCTATTATGTAGGCATAATTAGAGAATGCTCCATAAATCACAGGAAATTATGGATTATCTTGGAGAAAGAAAACTATATAACCATTTTCTTCATGAGGCAGGGTCTCTGTAGTCCAGGCTTGTCCAGCACTCACTATGTAGCTCGGGCAAGCTCAAACACACAGCAAGCCTCCTGCCTCAGCCACCCTAGTGCTGGGATTACAGGTGTGAACTACTACAAACTATAGTGCTATATAGTGCTGAGGAATCAAACCTAGGGCTAGCAAGCACTGTAACTACTGGGCGATTAAGTGAACAGAAAAGCAACTGCAGGACATAAAACTAGGTAACAAGTTTTTATAATTATTTTCTAAAAATATGTACAGATAAATGCATAATTAAGGTATGTGGGTAAAAGCACAAATCATGTCTAAGGTATGAGCACAAATCATGTCAAGAAGAATTCAAATTCAATGCTTACAGAAACAGCTGGAAAACTGGACAGAAAATGTAATGGATAACTACTTTTATATTTATGTAAAACTTTATAATACATTTGTCTGAATTTTATTTTTTGAGACATGGTTTCACTCTGTGATTGTCTATATTTTATAAAAAAAAAAACAAAAACTTTTATAAAGCTAAAGACAACTCTTTTTTTGAGACAAGGTCTTTTTCTGCAGTCCAGGCTGGTCCTGAACTCCAGACGTGCCTCGAACACATGGCAATCCTCCTGCCTCAGCCTCCGAAGTGCTGCAATTACAGGCATGCACCTCCACACTCGGCTTACATTGAGAAAGCCGAGAAAGCAAATTCATGGTCTTTTGCTTGCTACTAAGCTACAGCCCCGACCAGAACGAGGATATTAAACAGTGAAAGTGGCTGAATTTTGAACCTCGTCAACTGCAATTCTACATCCTCAAATAATTTGTGACTGTGATCTACTCTAGTAATTGACTGGTTCAAATCAATAAATGATAAAAATCAAAACCGCAGGTCTCCATATAGCACAGTACAAGAGAATCTCCTGGGGGCTGGAGGAATGGCTCAGCAGTTAAAACACTTGCCTGGCAAACACTAAGTCAAGGATTCCCCAGCATCATATAAGCTGGGCGTGGTGGCACACACCTGTAATTCCTGCACTTGGGAGGCTGAGGCAGGAAGATTGCCATGAGTCCATGGCCAGCCTGGGCTCCATAGTGAGGTCAGGACCAGCCTGGGCTAAAGAGGGAGACCCTGTGGAGAGGGGAGAGGGAAGACAGGGAGAAAGGGGA